>CM054112.1:4411826-4452151 GCA_028673005.1 Tanypteryx hageni
ATCATTTACTACCGAAGGCTTGGAAGCACAACCAGTAATGCAACATTCATGGATATATCTCCAATTTTTAAGGTTAGAATGAGCATATTCATATTTAAGTCCAAATTAGGTATTAGCTCTAAATTGGCGTCCTGCTGTTCTCCCGAAATACTGCATTTCAAAACTATCAATATAGAATGGACTTTCTGGATACTGCCTTTTTCATCGTCTTGAAAGACCTCCGCTTACAGATGAATCCCAGTTTCACGCTACCAGCTACTCTTCCTATGCCTCAAATGTTGCTCTATCTATATACCGTATTGTCCCGAATAAAACGCGAAGTTTTTTTTTAATTAAAATTTAAAAATAGCCCCCGCGATATATTCATGTACTAGTGATTTTAAATATCGTAAAATCGTATTTCGAAAAATCACCGTACAGTTATATTGTAGACACATTAGGCATACGTTATATTGTACACGGGAGAGTGGCGTCGGGATTTCCCAGAAGTAACAATGATCTCTCTAAAGAAGAAGACCAAGGCAATGCAGTGTAAATATAACAAAACGATAAGCCTTCTGTCACACACATCGAAGATCATCACGAGGATTCTTAATAAAAGGCTGGAGAAAAAGGCAGAAGAAATACTAGGAGAAGATCAATTCGGTTTCAGAAAAGGACGAGGAACTAGAGATGCTATAGGAGTAGTTAGAATCATATCAGAAAGGGCAATAGAGTACAGTCAAGATATCTGCGTATGTTTCGTAGACTGGCAGAAGGCCTTTGATAGAGTAAATTGGGTAAAGTTGACGAAGATATTAAAAGATATAGGTGTAGACTGGAAAGACAGGAGACTGATTAGGAATCTATATGAGAATCAAGTTGTAAAGGTCAGTTTTGAGAATGTGGACACCTGCGGAATAAATATCGGTAGAGGAGTAAGACAAGGCTGCTGCCTATCGACAACCCTATTCAATCTATATGGAGAAAGTCTAATGCAAGTTGCTTTAGAAGGCACAGGAGATTTCAAAATTGGAGGGAGGATTATAAGAACAGTAAAATACGCAGACGATCAAGTACTTCTAGCAAGAAAGGAAGAGGAGCAACAAAAATGATAAATAGACTAGTGATAACAAGTAGAAAATAAGGTATGAAAATAAATACAGAAAAATCCAAGGTATATTCAAATATCGGGTAAAGAAGAGAATCTGAATATAAGTATTTGGGGAAAGCCTTTAGAACAAGTTTCAGAATATAAATACCATGGAAGTATCATAACACGAGAAGCAAAATGTACGGATGAGATCAGAACTAGAATAGGAAAAGCAAAAGCGGGTTTCAGGAGAAAGAAACAACTACTTACAGGGAATATAAGGGAAGAAGAAGTTGATAAAATGCTACGTATGGAGTATAGCATTGTATGGGGCAGAAACATGGATGCTAAGGAAAAATGACATAAAATACTTGGAAAGCTTTGAAATGTGGACTTGAAGAAGAATGTTGAAGATAAAATGGACAGATAGGATGAAAAACGATGAAGTGCTACGAAGAATAGGAGAGAAGCGAATGATTATACAGACTATCAGAAAGAGGAAGGCTAACTGGGTTGGACATTATCTGAGGAGAGAGAGTATGATTTAAGATGTGTTAGAAGGAAAACTAGATGGGAAAAGGGAAAGAGGTAGGAAAAGGTTTCAGTTGATAGGCGATCTGAAAGGGAAAGAGTGTTATCAAGATATGAAGAGGACAGCGGAAAATAGGAATTTATGGAGAGCAAGGTTTAAGAAAGAATAATCACGGACCTGTCTACGGACAGACTTCCTTTGATGATGATGATATTGTACATGAAAAGCATCCGAGGCGAGTATAGATGGAGTTCAATCGGCGGATGAACCATTCGATAGTCTTTGCATTGAAGCTATCGGTGCGTCGGTGTATTCTTTGTAACTATCTTAGCGAATTTTTAGCCATCTGTTATTTTTACAATGGGTGACAAAAAGGGCGTTGATCATCTTGAGAAAAAAGGTTCTTCCAAATCCCAGGTTAACAGAGGAATCCAACGAAGTTATAATATGAATTTCAAAATAGTCGGAGCTAAATCGGTGTTGTTAAAAACCACCGGAAATGAGAAATCATGGTTATGCTGCTATGCTTGCAGTCACGGTCGACGGGCGAAAACTGACTCCCTACGTAATTTTAAATCGTAAAAGTATTCCAAAGTTAAAGTTACCGTCAGGTGTATCTTTCACGCGCAGGAGAAGTGGTGGATGAACGAGTTAGATTGGCTGAAGGTTGTTTGTGGTCGCGTTATATTCGATGATTAGTTATTTCTTGAAAAACATTCCAAAAATCTTAGTGTCGCGCTATATTGGAGGTCACTTTATATTCGGGAAAATACGGTACTAACCAGCGCCTAATCGCCGCGAAAACAACCAAGTCCATATTTCATTTGCTCGGAATTTATGTCGACGGGCATTATGCCGACACGATGTTAGACCTACAGGACATTATGCCGAAAGACGATATGTTGTTCACAGACAATTAGTGCAAAATTTACTCTATTATTAAATTAACTAATATTTAATTTTGGTGACAGGGGGTAATTAGTTTAAACTATAGTTTTATTAAATTCGTCAATGATCAATTTTTGTGATTGGGGGCGGAGTGGATGAAATCCTCATGTAATATAGGAATTATTTGTGTCAATGGAACGAGAGTATTATATAGTTTCTTAATATATGGAAAACTAAGTATGACTTAGGGTGGAAGTGATCTTCATTAAACATTGTAAATATCGGTTTCTATCGATTTGGAATTTCATATATATATATAATAACAGGTGAAACCCCCTCGCTAAAGTAAGAGGTAGAACGACGTTTTCTTGAAGATTTTCAGGGTTCTGGTGTGCTTCCTCCTAAGAGGAGGGGATAATACGCACCATTGGAATGAAGATCGTTACTTGGCATTTATATCCGTAATAAAATAATTAAAAAACAGGTATTTCAATAGCACACTCTGTTATGATGCACTCGAAAGTAGAAAATAAATTTTTGCTGCCTCAAAATTTTCATCGAAATTTTCATTGAGTAAATTTGGTGTGAAGAATAAAAGTGGTTGACCATGAAGAAAATTATTTGCGTTAAAAGTAAATTTGTGGCAAGTTTTTAATTACATTTTGAAATCGTATGAAACGCTTGGTAAGCTGAGAAAGATTGTGCATCAGTTGACTTAACTGCTATTTTTTATTTAAACATGTAAAGGCCACCCACTTTTATTCTTCACACCGAATTTATAAAATGAAAATTTTGAGGCAACAAAAATTTATTTTTTACTTTTGGGTGCATCATAAAAGTGTGTGCTATTGAACAACCTGTATTTTATTTATCTTATTATCAACTTTTGAGTATTGAAGCTTTATGAATTTTAAAAGTTAATTCTTTATTTACATAAACCATATTTATTTATATATATTTTCAAATGAAATTAGTAATTTCAACTGAAACAGTTTCCTAAAGAATTCTTGTTGATTTTGAAGGCAATACCACTACATAACTGTCGCACTTTGTAGTCGAAACAGTCTCACTCAGCCCAGTGTAGATTAAATGTGAGTTGTTTTTGTTAAGGACTTTTTGTACCTTTCCCACCCCCTCTCCCTCTTTGGTATACACTCCATACGCCCCCATCCCTCTCAGTAGTTTCCAAACGAACCCCGATGACTCCACCTACTCATCACCCAATCACCATCCTCTAGACCCAGATTAAATGTAACTTCCCATCCTTCTTCCCCTTCCTCCCACTCCTCATAATGCGGTGTATATAAGCTCTTAGTCTTTTTTCGTATTGCTCATGATGACGCAAAGCGTAGAAATCTACATCGAGTCTCTTAATAAAGTGTTGTAGGAATATACAAAGTTAATTTTAATTGTTTATTTAGACAATAAAATTGCCTATCCAATAAGAATTTCATACATAATAATAATATAATTTCAATAACAAGCATAGTTGGAGAACGACAAGAAGAAAATGCCATCTGTCTATATGGATTTGGGAAAAGAAATCGAGAAAGTGGAATACTGGCAGAATTCTCCATTAATAACGATCTAGTAATGACCTATACATTGGTCACAAAAATTAAAGGAAGGCTATTTACGCGGAAGAGTTCAGGAGACACAATTTGATGCCAGACTGATTATATTCTAGCAGAAAAGTTCCATAACGGCATAGAAAATGCTAAGGCATTACCATTAGCAGATATAGATTCAGATCACGACCTTCTAATAATCGATGTAACCACAAAGCTAAAACAAATTTGGAAATGTAGAAGATATAGGCAGATTTCGAACTTTGACAAACTGAAAGAAAGCTAAAACAAATAAGAAAAACGAGAAGAGAGAGGCTTGGAACCTTGACAAACTGAAAGGAAGGATAGATATACCACTAGTTGTGAAGGGTAACAGAAAATGACAGAGAAGACTGGATAAAGCAAAAATGTGAGGAATTGCAACAGATGGAGAAGTTAGGGCAGCATGACATTATGCACGCTAGGGCACTGGAATAAGAAGATAAGATGACTAACGGAATCCATGGTAAAGGAATTATAAATCATGGCGGGAAGATAGTCATAGAACCAAAGGTATGGGAAGAATGCAATACGGAAATATACAACAATAATGAAAGATCGGCGCAAAGAGAACTGGAAGAAGACGACGACGTAGAAGATAAACTGGGACAAGTATTATGGAAAGCAATCTAGAAAAACCGATATAGGAACTGTAGAAAGGAAGCGATGGGATAGCGGCAGAGGTCATTGAACTTCTGAGATTGGAAGAAGTAAAGCGGATTACGAAATTAATTAATAAGAATTACGACTCGGGAGAGTGCCCTCAGGATTTTCTAGAAGTAACAATGAGCCCTTTAAAGATGAAGCCAAAGTCACTGCAATGTAAAGATTACAGAAGGTCAAACATTCTATCACACACATGGAAGATGCTACAGATGTAGTGAGAATCATATCAAAATAGGCAATAGAGCAGAGTCATGATTGCTGCGTATGCTTCGCCGACTGGCAGAAGGCCTTCGATAGAGTAAATTGGATATTTATGCTTATGAGTATATTAAAGTATATATGTGTAGATTGGAAATAACAGGAGACTGATCAGTAATATAAACGTTAATGAAGCTGTAAAGGTCAAATTGCAGAATGCAGACAGCAGTGGCGTAAATAACGGTAGAGGAATAAGAGAGGGTTGTTGCCTATCACCTATCATATTCAATATACAGGGTGATATGAAAATACCTCCGAAAACATAAGGAGCTTGTTAAACGGTTCAAAATAAAGAGAAAAGTTCATATGAATACATATCGATAAACGCACCGTTTAAGAGATACAGCTCAATGTTACCCATGCCGCTGAGTGGAAGTGGTCATAGAAGGAATAAAAGGAGCAGCATTGTAGTGCGTAACATTATTAATGTTCTCAACAATCAGAACTCGTCCCTTCTTTTTGGGAGCACGGATACTAACTCGACCATTGTCAATATTTCTCGGAGCTAGTGTATCCGTCTCTCGCAATCGGCGATCCACTGACAAAAACGTTTTGCCAGTAGGCGTACGGCGATTCGAAAACTTCTCACAATATCGGCGAACTGCGGCTGATGCATTTCCTTCCATTTCACCGTACACTAATTGCATTGATTATGATGACGATTTATCGGATTTTGATTAATTTCTCTGTGAGTTATGGTGAAATCGTAGCTTTCATTTTGTTAATGCAATAAACTGTGGCTGCAAGTAAGTGACAAGCCAAATCTTTCACGGTGATAATCTTAATGACGAAGTTAAACGCGTACAATTTCTGCGTAAGAGACTGTAAATAGTGTAAATATCTGTTTATTATATGTATATATATTTATGGATATATATATATGTATATGTATATATATATATATGTGTGTGTGTGTGTGTTATTATTATTATTATTATTATTATTATTATCATTATCATTATTATTATTATTATTATTATTATTATTATTATTATTATTATCATTATCATTATTATTATTATTATTATTATTATTATTATTATTATTATTTATCACTGGAGTCGGGGAGATTTTATGCTCTCACCGTCACCTTATTTATTTATTTAATCATTGTCTTTGATTCATTTATTCATTCATTTATTTATTTTAAAATCATTTTGTATTTCGATGACAGCTCTCGGAACTGGGAGGCAAGCACTGGGTGGGCCCCGCCAAAGGGGCTGCAACACCAATCTTGGGGCCCATGTTCCACTGCATATTGCCTTCTTCCCCCTTTATATTCATCCAGCTTAATATTTCGTCTCTTTTTCAAGACTCGTTCATATTTTATGCAAGGTCTGTGTGAAGAGTGAGTCCATCTCCGTTGATGCTGCATAGTACATTCCTATGTGACCATATGTTCTTGAATGCTTCTTCTTGGCCCATTACAACGCTGTGTTGGTACTCGTTTCTCAATCTTCTGTCTAGTGTACGTTTCAGATATTCGGGGAGCTCAAGGGTTGTTACTTTACCTCTGAAATACAACGTCATCCGTTTATAAGTTGTCGCCTTTGCTAAGGTTATTAGGTAGTTGGAAAGTTTTATTTCCACATCCTTATCCCATTTTTGTTTCGCTAATCCCGAATAGAGATCTTGGGGATAGATGGTACATCTTCCAGTTAGCGCTTTAACATAAGTTGTGACGGTATTCCATATTGATTGAACCTTTCTACATTCAAATATTAAATGCCACGTGTCTCCCACTTGGCCCGGACACCATGGGCAAGTTCTACTTTCGAGTACGCCAATGTTGCAGAGGAAGACGGCGTCTGCCACTTTTCCATGGGCTACTCTCCACGCTATATCTGCATCGTGGCCAAAAGTCGGTAAAGCTCTTATTTCTTGCCAGTGGACTTTGTCCTCAGTAATCCCTTCTTTCATTGGCCATGCACCTCCTCTCCGCATGTACAGAAGTTCGTGATATGCCCATCTTTTCTTTATAGGTAGAGGAATGAAACTTTTAACTCTCACACTCCTGATTTGAAAATCTGGGCACGGGTTGGGTGGCGGCCATCCTGTTGGGAATGGACGCCCGTTTTCTTCTTCATATGCATTAACCGCGATCTTCGGGTTAAGTATCGACCAGGCCTTCAAGATGGAGTTGTAAAACTGGCCAATGGTTCTACTGTAGCAAGGGTTTTGTTGCGAGAGAAATATTCCAAATACCTGATCTTGTCGTCTATATCTTTTGAGTATTTTGGCTGCAAAAATTCTCCAAGGGCTTTCATGTTCACCGAAAAGCAGACGCTGACAAAATAGGAACCTGAATGCCAACATTTTGTCTTCCAAGCTTACAAGGGAGAGGCCCCCTTCTTTGATAGGCGTTGTTAAAACTCTTCCATCAGTCCAATGCTTCCCACGGTACCACAGAAACCCCGCGAGTCTCGCCTGAAGGCGCCTAAGGAACTGCGAGGATGGAGTGAAGCACTGTAAAATGTGCCATATCTTGGGGGCGATGAATTGATTAATGGCTAGTGCTCGTGCTCTCAGTGGTAGTGGACCTAATCTTGGCTTCCAGATTCGGAGGGCTTCTGAGATTCTGTTGTTTATTTCTTCGTTGTTGGCATGGTGGACTACACGGCTGTCATTACCAACAATGACCCCTAAATATTTGGTGGTATCTTGCGTCCAAGAAAAACCCAGCGGTCTATCTGTTCTCCCTTTCCACCTGCCTACCCAAAGACCTTTGCTTTTCAGGGTGTTCAGGGATCCACCGGATACGCGCGAGAAATCCCTGAAGCATGAAGCTACTCGTTCGAAGTCCTCATTGCTGGTGATGAAGACGGAAACATCATCTGCCTAGTCACTAACAACGAGTGTATTTACGGACGGGTTCGGTAGGGGGAGGCCCCTTGTTCTGCGCTTGAGCATGCCGATGAGTGGTTCTAGGGAAAGGGAGTATAACTGCCCCGAAAGTGGGCAGCCCTGCTTGATGCCTCTCTTGACGGGTATCGGGCTGGTAAGGGTGCTAGCTACGCGCACTTGACACCGAGCTTCATGGTATAGTGTCTTCAGGTAATCGATGAACGTATTTCCGAACCCCATTCTTCCTAATGTTATGTAAAGGTAATTGTGATCTACCTTATCGAACGCTTTTCGTTGGTCTAGGAAGAGCACTGCGAGAGGGTCGTTGGCACTGTTGGTGGTGTTGATGACGTCTCTGACGAGGCTTATGTTGTCAAAAATAGTGCGACCAGGTACGCAGTAACTTTGCTCAGGTGAGACAAGAGAGGCTATGACGACGGATAGTCTTTCAGACATGGCTTTTGCAATAATTTTATAGTCCACGTTTAGTAGTGAGAGTGGTCTCCAGTCGTCTATAGTTTTCGGATCACCACATTTAGGCATAAGGGCGATGACCGCTGTCGAGGTTGAGCGTGGTAGGCGCCCTGTGAAGAAACTGGCCTCGACCATCCGCTGGAAGGGTATTTTCAGTGAACCCAACAACTTTACATATAGCTCGGCTGTCAATCCGTCCATTACTGGCGCTTTATTCCTCGCAAGTTTTTTTTAAAGCGTTGCTGAGGTCTTCGGCGCGGAGCGGTGAATCGAGGATGAGTTTTTCACTTTCTGAGAGCGTGAGTACTTCATCAAGGATGTCGTCTTCTTCTGGCGGCACATCTGACTCTTCCTCTGTAGGAGGGCCATATATTTTTAGAAAGTGTTTTCTAACAATATCGCGTAGTTCTATGGGTTCAGTCACTATTTGCCCATCTATCTCCAGTTTGGTAAGTGGTTTTGGGAGGGTTCTTCTGGCCCATGCGGCGAGATGCTCCAGTGCAGGAGAATTGTTTTCGACCAGTTTCTCCCATCCTATCCGTGCCAGTAGAGTTTGTGACTCCAGAGCTTTGGAGGTTAGGTACGTATCATCCTCAAGCATGCTCATACATCTTGCATATTTTAAGGCGTAGTCTTTAATTTCATCCTTGATTAATTCCCATTTTCCGACAGGATCACTGATAGTATTGGTTTCATTTGCAATAATGTCAATGATGGTTCGAGCGTTTTTGATAAAGTTTTGCGAGTTCAGGAGAGCGTTGTTGAACCGCCAGTAGGGCGCACGCCTAACTTATGCGTTTAGTGTAAGACTCATTGCGAGCGCTCTGTGATCTGAGAAAGAGTTAATTAATGTCATGTTTTTAACATTTACAAGAAGATTATCTGACACATAGAATCTATCTAATCTAGCCGAAGCATCGCTTGGTTGTTTGGTATTAGGGAAAGTAAATCCGGAGGTTGCAGAGCCTTTTTCTTCCCACGCGTCACGTAAATTGAGGGATGTAATGAGATCACGTAACGCTTCCGCAACTCTTGGGTTTCGTTCAATCCCTGATTTTCGATCCTTGGTGGGATTTAACGTAACGTTGAAATCACTACCGATGATTATTCTGGTTCTTGAGTCAGAGGTGGATAGCACGTTGGCAACGTGTCTCTTAATATTTTAAATAGCTCGTATTGCATTTTCTTGAGCGTGCGACCCGTAGTATGATATTATTAGCAGTGTCATACTGGGGGAATCATTGAATGTAAATGTTGTTTGCTGCACATGTCCTGGAACTAGCACCGTCGAGTGGCTTTTGGTGATGTTTAGACTCTTTTTGTATCCTATAATTGTACCCGTGTGGTGCGAACTTGGTGGGTTGAACACAAAGTCATACCTTGACTGAACGGATAGGAAAGCGGCCTCGTTTGTGTTGGACTCTTGCACTAGTATTATGTCCGGCGACCATTTTTGTAAAAACAATTCAAAGAGCGCCCATTTCCTTACACTCTGAATGGATTTTACATTTAGAGTCATGAGCAATAAGTCAGCCATTATGGGTATTAATGATGTTAACCACAAACAATTCGTAGGCGTGTATATAAGGAAGAGTTGAAAAATTAATTATAAAAGAAAGAAGAGGATGGGTTCTTGAATGGATAAATGCGGTTCTTTCTCTGCCCTTCATTCACTGAGTTTCAAGAATGGACTGCGAAAATGCTTCTGCGAGCCTGGACACGCGCATTCGTAAGGCTGTTTCTTTGATTGCCTTACGGCGATGAATTTCGCTTCTTTGTCGACGGAATATTCCGCCGCTTTAGCTGCCGTGTGCGCGTGCGTGCGTGCGTGTGCGTGTGCGTGTATGTGTGTGTGTGTGTGCGCGTGCGTGCGTGCGTGTGTGTGTGTGTTTATTTCTATAATGTATTTTCTACCAGCTATTATTAGCCAATTTATACTTTTTTGGAGTTCGTTTTCCTTTATTGTTATAAGTACTTGATAATCCACGTATTTTACTTTTCTTATAATCTTCCTTCAATATTAACATCTTTCGTGACTTCTTGCGTTTTTCGAATCCAGATACAGGGTGATACGGAAATACCTCCGAAAACTTTGGTAGCTTGTTAAGCGGTTCAAAGTAAGGAAAAAAGTTCATATGATTGTATATCGTTAAACGCACCGCTTACGAGATACAGCTCCATTTGGTCCATGCCGCTGAGTGGGAGTTGGGGTCATAGAAGGAATAAAAGGAGCAGCATTGAAGTGCGTAACTTTATTAGTGTTCTAAACAATTCTATTAAGTACTTAAAAATCATAATAAATGTTCAAAAACACATACTTCCGAACGTATGCACGCCTTAGTCCTTCGTCTTAAGGACTTCCTGATACGCTCAAAGAGGACAAGTTTTGCTGCAACGATTTGACAAGCATTTTTAATTCTCTGCCAAAGCTTTTCTCTTTTGTTGAAGTATTCAGAGTAAACCATAGTTTTTAGGGTCCCTCAAATGCGGAAATCTCATGGCTTCTTGGCAGAAGTTCCGCGTATTTTCCTTTTGCCCGTCTGTCAGATTTTTGGGCACCATTTTTGCACAAACTTTTCGCATGTCCAAATGATCTGTCTAAATTTGATGGACGGCATTTTTATTAATGCTCAGCTTATTTGCAACAAATCTAACCGACAATCATCGGTCTGTAGCAATGAAAGACCTCAACCCGCTCCGCATTCTCATCTGATTTGACCGTGGTGGGTCTTCCCGAGCGATGATCATTTTAAACATTTTCTCCTCCTTCCTTAAATGCCTTGTGCCACGAAAAAAATTTCTGCTTTGGATAAAATTGCATCGCCATACGCTTTTTTTAACTTTTCAAACGTCTCCCTAGTAGTTTCGTTCAATTTGACGCAAAATTTAATGGCGTACCGTTGCTCGATATTCCGCTCCATTTCTACCGTTACGAGATGCACAAAAACGACCTTGAATAGTTAACAAATACACGGCCGACAATCAACGGAACAAGACGCAACTGTTGTCATTGTTTAAACATTGGTAAGGGGTAGAAGGTGGCAGTGTTGCCACATCGTGCATAATAATTTCCGTCTCATTACTTTAGTGATAGTCCTCGTACTTTCGTGAACTCTTTAAAAGAAGGGTCTTCGTTATGGATTATTATTATTATTATGGATTTTGCTTTGCAAATCTACAATAACGGGTTGAATTTCGTTTATTTCTTCTCTTAAGTGATCTTTCTCCCAGTAATTTTCTTTGATTTTACGAGTGTGTTGCACGCATTTTTTCCATAAATCCGGAATGACTGAAGGAAGAGCATCTTTGCAAAGGTCGCAGATAACATTGACGCTGTTTCCCTTCTCAGCTGCATTGGCAATGTCGACTTTTGCAATTTTATTTTTTACAAAAGCCCAAATCAATTCTATTGCGTTCAGCTCTCAATGTGTAACTGGAATCCAAATTAATTCCACATCCGGCAAAAGTTCTCTGGTCAGATGGCCCAATTTTTTGCGGATTTCCGAAGAAGGGCTTTGCGTAGTTTATGAGGGATGCTTTCGTTAGGCTTTCGAAATTGGGCGCTTCCATTTGCACTTCAATATTTCTTTTGTTCAGACACCCGATAATTTCAGCCTTCTTCCAACCTATTGTAGGATTCTTGGTATCGGGGTCCAGCATGGTATGGTACGGCGCCTGATCGATTACCACTGCCGACTTTTGCTGAAGAAGATTTAAAACACTTCTGAATTATTTCTCGAAGTGTTTGGCATTCATTTCTCTGTGGTAATCTGAACTTCTGGTCGACAAAACAGTTGCGCCCCTTCTAAAAAACCATCTTCACTTCCAATATGCAAAATAATTACCCGTTTTCCTGCACCGGATGGTGTTTTAAATCCACCTCGCCACCCATCAATCTCCTGAATTTATCCACGATATAAATCATAACTGTTATGATCATTTTGGAGGGCTGTAATTACGTTTTCCTACCACGCGTAACGAACGGAGTGGTTCTGGCCGCACCAAGTCTCATCCATGCAAAAAATTTTGTATCCGTTATCCCTAAGGTGGCGAATATTCTTCAGAAAATTATGACGAATAGCCGCTACACTCACCGATTTTATAAGGATAAGTTTCTTGTTCATTCTCTTGAATTGAAATCCATGATCAATCATCAATCTTTGCAGCGTGGTCTTACTCATATTCGGAAAGTCTGCCATTGATTGTTCAAGTTTCTGATGCACTTTCTCTACCGTCGCAAATATTTTTCTTAAATAATAATCATGAATAGTTCGGTGAACCACATCGAGAGCAAAATTATCAATATAAATTTTAGGACGGCCACTAATATTTGTTTTAAATTGCTGCTTAGAAGGAGGAGGTGTATTACCGCTCCAATTCTCTTTAAAACTTTTTCTATTTATCGCACCAATCTTTTTCACTGATCCTAAACTAATTCCAAGGCACTCGGGCACATATTGATAGACAGGGTAACGCTTTTCACCTTCAAGCCGAAAAAACATATTGCGCTCTAAATAATTCTAATCTCCTGCACATAAAATCTTTCCCGAGGAGACATATCGTCTTCACTGAAGTGCACCTTGGAGCTGGAATACTGTGACTGAGAAAGCGTTCCAAAACAACTAACTATTTTTGTGTATTAGTGTCACCGTAGGAGTCTTCTGAGACTCGGCCATCACCACAGGTTTCTGACTCATTTCTGCCTGCAGCGTCAAATCCAGGGTAAACATCAAGATCTGTGAATATTGGCAACGCCGCGTTCCAATACCGCTGAGAACGTCGCGTCCGCCTCGCTTTCAATTTCAACAAATATGAAATTCTGTATAAAATATTATGTTCATTTCAGCTTTATGGCATTAATTGATTCGCAATAGAAATTCCGAGAGGAAGACGACAGTCTGGGTCGCGTGCCTCCAAGCCACATACTTGCGGAGAAAGCACTCTCTCATAAATTGAATAAAAAACCGTAAAGGAAAACAGTTAAACAATTGAGATTAAACACACTTAATGAAAAGATTACGACACACATTTCATAAAATTTCCTTGTACATGAACATCTGCTCTGTTATTACAGACCGTCGAAGTGCCGCCAGCCGCCACAACGCTCAAAAAAGGGGGCCATTTTTTATTCTCAATCTGAAAACATACCTTAAAAATCTTTCTAAAAATTCTGCATTACTAAATTAAACGTATAAATAATTTATCTACACGCTGATATGCCTTGCATAAAAATCCCATGAGCCGTTTTTGAGCAATTAAGCTGCAAACTCGAGTCTACATACTTTTGGCGCGAACACATACATTTTAATAACGATCACTTCTCTTTAATTTAATTAAACCCGTCTAGCGGTTTAAGAGATGAAAGTTACGACGGACGGTCGGACGGACAAGGCGTATCCATGTGGCATTCAGCTACTACCGTTCACTTCAGGCTTTCAGACCGCTAACATCGCCTTGTAAAATGGTTATCTGCCCCGTATGCCAGCAGTACGTGAGCCGCGGTAAATCTACCGCGAAGTGTATGAAGTGCTCCGCAATTTTTCATGGTGCATGTGTAGGCCTATCCCTGGAGGACATTGACTTTCTGACAAAGAGTAAGAATGGGTGGTCTTGTCGGACGTGTACAGCGGAAGAGCGTGCCACTCCTGTTGAGTTACGACAAGTTACACCCACACGTGAACAGTCTGGGGACTCCCTACAGTCAGTGCAAACTATGTCCAACGATATCGTCCAAGGGATTCATGCCATACAGGACGATCAGAAAGAGCTGGTTCGAGCTGTGGAGAATAATAGTGAGATTCTGGCCGAGCAATCAGCCAAGATATGTGTAACAGTAGCGCAATTGACAGCTCTAAAAGTGTCATTTGAGTCGCTAGAAGAGGAAAATTGCACTTTAAAGCGTCGACTGGATGAATTGGAAATACACCAAAATAAAATGGATGAAGCCACCAGAAGAAACGTCATTGAAATCAGCGGGATTCCCACCGAACCAGGAGAAGATCCCGTCTCACTGGTTAGTGCCATTGGATCAGCTCTAGACGTTCCCATTTTGGCTAAGGACATCGATTATTGTTATCGATATCACCCTCGCCATGCCATGTCCGATACTCTCCAACCGCCTAGTCTGGTCGCCAAGTTCCTTTATCAAATATGTATCCATTGCAACCAAAAATGGATACAAATAGACGAACGTCAAATATATTAATCATTGTCTCTTGGAATTCAGGAGGCGCCATCCGGAGGAAAACTCCTAAGCTAGTAGCATTTTTAAAGAAGCAAAAAGTAGGTGCGGCGCTCATTCAGGAGATCCACCTATTCTCAAATCAACGATGGGCTATTCCGGGGTACAGAATATACGTCAAGACAAAGTTGATCCCTCTGCATTCAAGCAAGGCGGAGGAACATTATCTCTGAGAAACTACAAATCCAGAGGTGTCTCCAATAAACCTCTACTCCGCTGAAGCTGCATCAGCACTGTTATCCACGGACAAGGGTGAAATTCAGTTAACATCTGTCTGAATACTTCCGTTCTGATCAGTTTTTCATACAGTTCTGGACGAATTCATATCCGCTGGCCTACCAACCTAGGAGACTTGAACTGCAAACACCACGTATGGAACTCCACTTAGAGCCCTGCACGGGTATGATATTTTCCACCCGTACCAGCAGACTACTAACCCGTACCCGCAGAATACTAACCCGTACCCGACCCATACCCGCAGAATATTAACCCGCACCCGACCCATACCGGCAGGCTCGCACCCGCACAGAAGGTCTACTTGTCCGACCCGATCCATCTTTTTTAACTGTCTGGTCCTCGAGACACAAATCCGTGGCAAGAAATCGTGAAAAAATAAAGATATTTTTTCTGAGTCAGTCATTTATTTTGTATAAATTAAAATGAGATGCAATTGTACATAAACATTAATTTTTAAGACCGAAAAAGGTATTTAAAGTATCTAAAATTTATTTTTACAAAAATTACAGATTTTACAAAATAATTTATTGAAAAAAGAAACATTAAATAATATTAACCTGAGATTTAAATGACTATTTAAAAATAGTACATCATCCACGTTTGCGGGACCTAAACCGTTTCTTGTTTCACTAACAACATGTTCTGCCAATGAAAAATACCTCTCTGATGGAGCACTGGTCGCTGGTATTGCTAAAATACTTAAATTTGGCAAACAATTCTTTTGCTAATCCCACCATTTCATCAAATCAAAATTATTAGTTATGTCATCAGAAAGTTTTAAGTCGATATATGCAGTCAATTCGTCTGTAGAAATATGATCATTTACTGTGTCTGTATCCATAAATTGAACTAAGGTGTCTGATATTTTATACCTTTTCATCGGTTGCTCTACAAGCGTACACGGATTTGGTGTCACGGATTCGATTTCATACCCCTTCTCCTTTTTAATGTCATCAATGCATACTTTAACTTTCTCATAGATTTCATACTTTTCTTCAGTTTTTAACATTTTCAAACTCTTTAGAAGCGGGTGAAGAAAAACAGAAATTTTATGAATGTGCTGAATTTCCACATTTACTAAATAATAAGTTTTACCTGAAGTTTTTAAAAGTTTCTTGATGTTAGATTCTGTTGAACCTATTTCTAAATGATCGTTTATTTTCAAATGCTACTAGTAAACCAAAAATATTGTTGGATATTTTTCTCCTTCCAATTCAATCAATGCTTTCTGGAATGGATTTAGGTATATTACTAAATCTAATAAATCTTTTTTTTCAACCTCACAAGTCATATCACTCATCTTTTTTTCAATTAAAATATTGTAAATAACCTCCCAATTTTTAGGTATTGAAGAGATCATACGAAGAATTGAATTCCAACGTGTCTTGACGTCTCCTTTCAAAGTTGATTTCAGCTCATCTTGTAGTCCTGATTTTTTAAAGTATTTCACAATTTTTCTACACTTCTGAATTAAAGCAAATGATGTTTCATTAGAAGAAATAGAAAAATCTACAACATTATTTATTAAGTGTGCAGCACAATTGATTTTATTGAAAAATTTCAAAGCAGCTTTAATATTTGCTCCACGGTCACTGACTAAAGTAAAATTCTTCAAGTTACAATAGACACCGTATTGTTTTAAAATTAGCAACAATTTATTCCTTATATTCTGGCCTGTTTTCTTTTCGTGAGGATCAAGATGTTTAGTGCACAGAACACAATTGCCTAACATGGCATTCTTTTCGTAGTGTAATGTGATCCCTAAATAACTGACATTTTTGTAGTTATCTGTCCACAAGTTCAACGTGATCCCACCCCCTATTGTACCTATGTAGGATTTTATTTCTTGAATTAGCTCTTCTCGAGCTTTCTGAGCAACAGAATTAAGATTTCTCGAAATAGTTGTTGGATGTGGTAGCGCATCTTCTAAGTCAAAATAACATTTTTCATTTGCACTCATTTTCATTATTATTTCTAATAAATTTTTAAACCCATCTCCTGACAGTATCTCAAAAGGTCTCAAATCTTTAACTACAAGTTCGACACAGCCATCTAAAACCTTTTTTTTCTTTTCAGCTTATAATTTTGGTAAATCGCATTTTTTCGGCACAAGAAAATTTGTAATTTTAGGCACGCCTTCTTTGTTATTTTCACACTTGTGTAGCAATAAACTTGATTTTTCTAGCTTCCTATTATCATAATGGTAAACATTTTTACAACTACTGCAAGCGATTGTCTTCGAAATCAGTTCGCCTTTTTCATCTAAAATTTCACAGAACCTTTCCCAAATTTTGGATTTGGTATTTTATTTTTTTCTTAGAGTGTACTCTAACTTCAAAAGCTTCCTTCTTATCAGGTCAGTATTCATTGTTCAAATCTGAAGCGCAGATAAAAGCAATATTTCCATTAAAATGAAGATTTATAATTGAAAGATGCATTAACTTATAACTGACAATTTTACATACCATTCAATCAGCTGGTATTGGTTCCTTTTAAGGATGTGGTATATTGATATTCTGTCACAAAAGCCGAGATCACATATAACTGACCAATGTAATTTTATAAAATAACTGTCGTTCCTTTCTCTTACAAACAAAGTATAAAATAATACAACTCACACGCGATTATTTGACGAAAAAATAGTATATATTTGAACGTTAAATAACATATAAAAAATGGTGATAGGCACTCTTATATATAACCACGTCTCTTCAAAAGCGAATTCAGAAAGATATATGTTACTTGCGTGAATGAGCAAAACCAACTGGTTAAAGGGGAGAGTTCTCGCACAAACCAATCCGTTACAATTATATTGTACTACGTAATTCCCCTCTTAACTCGTTCTCAACCCCCTACCCACAATCTCTTCTACTAAACGAAATCGACCGTCGTTTGTCTATTGCAACTTTGTATTTATTTATATAATAAAAGGAATCGTTTTTTCGTCAGACACTTTTCTTGCCACATGATACACAAAGTCTGCGATCTGCCGACCTGCAAAAATTTCAAATTTGTATCTTCCTATATAACGCTACTTCTGACCGCGAGGGTGGGCTTTACTAGCAGTAAAAGGCGAGTGAAAAGTTCCTGTGGCTACATTGGCCAGGCAAATTGAATTGGAATTAAAACAAGTTTTCGTACCCCCTCTTTACCCGCACCGGTGCCTTTTGTGTCCGAAACCGGCCCGTACCCGCATGGAAGCACTATATACCCGACCCGGCCCGCAACTTTTCTGCGGGTACCCGCGGGTCGGGTCGGGTATGCAGGGCTCTAACTCCACTATCATCACCAAACTTTGGAGAAGCACCCTTAGCATGGGCGATCTCCGACGACGTGTGGATTGCAGGACCACCTAAACCAACTAGATACAACAATCAGGGGAGAGGAGACATCCTTGATATCTTCCTGCACAATGGAATAAACTCCTCAGTGAACGTAAACAGCATCTTCTCTCTGGAAAGTGATCACCTCCCTATCCTGGTTAACTTAATAGTTCGACCTCTACAAACGACACCCAGAGTGATTCAGAACCTCCACAAGGGCAACTGTGACCTGTTCTGCGTCCATTTTGTTGACAGCCGGCCTGAACTTCCGGCAGAGATAGTTAATGGGAATGAAATTGATAAGCATGCCTGTTACGTCACCGAGCTGATCACCCCAGCTGCTGAGGCTGTGATTCCGTGCAAGAGCACCACACCTCCGGACTATTTGAGTCTGCCCAAGAACCTCCTCACGGCTATCATAATAAGAAACAAGATCAGAAGATTGGCAAAAAAACGCGCTGTCCAGCTGAGAGGAAACGTCGTCAAAAATGCAGAGGGATATCCGGCAAAGGATTGCAGAGCACAGGAGAGAAGCTTGGGAGCGGAAAATAACTTCTCCCAATATGGAAGATGGGTCCATATGGAGGCTTGCCAGGAACCTCCGAGCAGCCTTCTCCACAGCTCCAGCTCAATACCACCACGACACAGTCTCCATCAGAAAAGGCAAACCTCCTTGCCGAAGACCTGGAGGACATCTTCACTCAAAATCCAGGGGCAGACTTACCGCCGGAGAAGGAAGAACAACCTGCGGAAATACCAACTTGCTCTGAGCCAGAATATACGACGACGAGAGAGGTTGCAGCCATACTACGACATCTTCCCCCAAAAAAAGCGCCTGGGATAGACGGGATAGTAAATGAAATCCTACGAAAACTACCGCAAGCAGTAGGACCGCAAATGCCTCATTGTAAAAAGCTGCTTCCGGATAGGGCACTTCCCAACACCTTGGAAGGAGACGAGAGTAGTCAGTATCCCAAAACCGGGAAAGGATCACTCTAAGCTTGTCAACTGTCGTCCTATTTCACTTATAGACGGCCTAGGGGAAATTAGTGAAGGGCTCACTTTCCTGGGCTTACAACGCCTCGCGCAAGAAAACCTCCCTCCTTCCACCATCCCAGCTTGGCTTCCGAGCGGAACATGACACCACGCAGCAGCTGACAAGAGTCTGCAATTTCATCACGGACTCTTTCAATCGCAAGAACACTGCAGTTGGGGACATTTTGACTTCAGAATGTCCTTTGACAAAACGTGGAATGCTAGGCTCCTCATGAAATTGAAGACGACCAAATTTCCACCTTGACAAACTCGTCTCATCAGCAGCTACTATAAAAGTTGTACATTCCGAGTCAGCTGGGAGATGGCGACCTCCAAAAAGAAGACAATATAGGCGGGAATGCCGCAAGGATCAGTATCGGGCCCCTTTCTCTACAACTATATACACCGCAGACCTTCCAATGGATAACGTATGGAACACTAGAGCTGCACTGTATGCAGATGATACGGCGATCATCTGCCGTTCCAGAGCAAACGGATTGGCAGCCAAATATCTCAAGAGGGCTACCGACCACCTACTACAATGGTACCAGCAATGGAGGATTGAAATAAATCCATAGAAAACCGAGACCATCATCTTCAGCAGTGATGCCATCACTGAAGATTCAGATCCCATCATCGTGGACTATGATGAGTCGGAATGGAGGGACGAAGTAGCCCATCTTGGTGTTACGCTAGTCAGAACGGTGGATTACGGCGCCGACGCCCGCATTATGGGGAACAAAGCTGCAGGGAGACGAATAGCTCTTTTTCCACTGCTGTCTTCAATCTATATTTACACATAGAAAAGGCTCTACCTCCACAATGCGGACAATATGGCAGCACTCACTTATGCATCCCCCGCATGGAGCTTCAGACTGAAAGATGCTGCCGTGAAATCAAAGAGGTTACTGAAAAAACCCGGATGCGAAAGATTCTTTCTCTGGTCTGGGTAATATCTAATGAGGCCACATGCGAAATACTGGGAGCTACAACAATAAAGGAATGTATGAATACCATACAGCAGCATTTTTCAGAGGGCTGGAGAATAAAACATCCGAAACTCTCTGCGAAATTGGAGAACATCGCCCCAACCATGGGATAGGCACAAGAAGCCAATTTCTACAACGGAAAATGAGAAGGTCCTCCCTCCCAAAAGAAGGAGTAATTAAAAGGGCACCGACTAGCCCACTCCGTCCGGTGGAATCATAGTGCTTTTCAGATGAGTAGACGACTGAGGGGGAGGTAAAAGAGAGAGTAGAGGGGGGCAAGACATTGAGCGAATCAATAGGAAAGAAGAAGGGGGAACCTAAGCATTCGAAAACTCATTCTCCATCGAGTCTCCCTTATGGTATCATCGTGTCCGAGTGTGCTGTGTTGCCACATTCGCGATTTCCCTTTAAATGCCCGCCAAACGTTACGTGTGTTCCGGTGTATAGTTGGCAACATCTATCATGAGCTTTCTGCTCGGAGACACTACTCCACCTCTTACCAGAGGATACATACAAGCGGTCCCGAGTACGGCCGAAATCTGACTCGCCAACTCAAATGAAAAGCACTATAGCGGTAAAAACCACGATCGCAGACTAGCAAAAGCCAACAGGCTACCGTGGTCATCAAGGAATTAAACACGGAGGTTCCCCTCATTACACATCAGTTACTGATGATGACAGCATTGCTTTTTAAATACGTACTTAGTACGTTTATCTCAATACTAGAGATCTTATGTGTGTGTATTCGAGTGCTTGTGTGCGTGATCGCTTTTTCTGATAGGTCCCTGTCGCTGCCGGCTGGCACATAAACCTACAAGCAACCTTGTACTAGATCCCTGGCGCGGTTTAATTTCCCGTTAACCTAATATTATTTTCCCCCTTTTTCCTTTTTACTTTCTCATATACAGTGTGCCCTCGATATGCCACGTAAATTAGTTCCTTTAAAGTGTGACGGATAAGAGAACGACGGATACGGAGCAATAGACTCGCATGTTAAAATGATAATTCGTTCCAGGAAAGTCAAATAATTGAGCACTAAACACATTTTTCGGGTACATAAACACCAATAAAGACTCTTTTAATAGTAATTTTATTGATTTAAACATACAATGTGCATATCAATTTACTTCTTGAAGGGTGAATCACCCTCCATCTACATATCAGGAACTTAAAGTCCAGAAGTTGACGGCTGTGGATCCCTGGAGGCGTCATCCTTTTTCTTACAAAAAGAATCTAGATTTTATTGCATCCTAGCCTACTTCCTCTCATTCAGGATTTCCTTGTAGCAAAGAAGATCATCTCCAACGTCTCTAATGACCTTGAATGCTTGAAGAAATCCACCAGTTTCGAAGTTCTTAGCTTCTTCTTCTCCACCTCTTCATCAGATGACTCCTCTGAAAACATGAATTCACTCAATTGAACCAGGTCTTGAGTTCTGAGCTCTTCAACGTGTACCTCCAACTGTTATTCTATATTAGAGGTCTCTAATTCTAAATTTCAGCGCTATATTTCTCTTGGTACTCTCTGGGCACTAAATATGTTTTCCCTTTGCTTTTAAAGTCACTGTCTAAGAGTGACGTCATGACACTAAGCTACTTTTCAGTTCGTCGAACTAAGCTCTCGTTCAGTTTTATTAACACTTAAAGTAAATTCCCGAAGTAAAGCATAGTCTTGTAGTCATGACAGAAATATTGGGCCATTGTTATAAATTGTATAAAATCCCGTTTTTATGCAGTAAGAAACGAATAATTGGACTAAGTCGGCACGGATTCTTGAATATTTTCAGGGAAAATAATCTTCGTTCTTTTTTCCGTATTTAAATTTAAGTCCAGAGTTTGTACCTTAATTAAAAGTAATTAAAAAATTCAATTATAGAAAAGGTTATACGAATTTAAATGGTTTTCTAATGGGACTTGAAAATGAACGTTTTGGGGTGTAAAAGACCCCGTTATAAGGAAATTTGTTGGAATTTTCGATTTTTTCTGGTGGTTTTGGACCAACACCAAGGTACCCTCCAAATTTCAGCTCTGTGAAATATCTAGAAGTACCTTAGGTTTTATATCTTTATAATATATCCTCCGTAAGAAGCAGCTATTTATTATCGATATCCTATATATACAACAGGGTCTATTCACGGACGTAGCTAGCCTCCTAACTGTGGGAGGTGGGCAACATAATAGTGAAAAATATATCATACAGCGGATTTAAGCTAGTAAATTAGTTAGTAAATCTTGCATTTAATTCTGCTATTATTCTATTATCCTGAACAGGTATATAAATTTGAGTACGAATTTGATCTTTCGTATTGATATTACGTTGAAAATTACTTTCCTTTGTAATAAGATAATTTGCATATTTAGTTGGAATTTTAGAAATCCTGTTATAATTTTCATTATTTGGAAGATTAATGTTATTATTTGTTGCAATTGTTGCTGATTCTTAGTATAGTTTACCAAAATTAAAATTTGAAATTGTAAAGTTTTCATTTGATCGCACATCCAAAAAAATGTCTGTAAAGAATGTATTTATGTTAATACATTTGTAGATCTGAACTGACGCTTCGCAAGAAGTCACTGGCAGATTTGAATTTTGTTAATATTTCAGTAAGCATGCACAAATTAAATACAAATTGAAAATCAATTCCATTAAGCAAACGGCTGACTTCTATTCTCCGTTCACTTGCTTCATTTGCAATAATCTTTAATAAAACTAATACGGCCTCGGAAGTATTTTTAAAAGCTGAACATGCAGATACCTGAGCTGTCCACCGGGTATAAAAAATTCGTTTTATTTCTCGTAATTTGCTACTCGGGTAAATATCTTTCTGTAGATTTACAAACCGGGAATGAATATCTGGCCCAGAGAAAAATATATACAATTCTTCCAATGTAGAGAAAAAGGAGTCTACATGTTTTACCTGTTTGCAAATATGGACGATTACAATGTACAGTCAGTGATTTAAACAGTGAACATATATACAGTGAGGTACTTTATCCCTTATTACACAAGGTGCGGTGACACTGTTCACATAATTGGGATAGTTAATAACAACAATATGTAGTTAGTAAACAAACTTTCATATTCATGTTGAAGTTTCACTAAATTATTGGTAAAAAAAGAAATCGAACGGTACAGTAAGCTTTAATATATATGGCACGCTATAGGTATTAACTGCAGCTACTGTTTAAACGGAAGTCTTGCGATACAATATTAACTGAAGTTATGGAGATGATAAATATATTGGAGTTTCATTTGATGATCGTATTTCTAATATTTAATCTTGAGTTTAGTCCATTTTAAGTGAGTACACAACTTTAGTAAATCTGGAATAGATTATAATTTGTCGATTCTAGTAAGTAAGTTGTAAATATTCGAGGACAATTTCATCAGAAAAATTTTGTTTTAGTAGCAATGATTTTAAAATTTGGCTTAATAGTGAATTTAAACAGATGTACTTTCCCGACAAACACTCTGTTAAAAATACCTATGACGTGATAAGTAAACTAAAAAACATAACATTGAAAGAGTCTGAGATTTTGGTCTTCTTTGACGTTAAAAGCCTCTTCCCAAGTGTACCTCTAGAAGAAACATCCCAAATTTTAAAATCATTGTTACTAAAACAAAATTTTTCTGATGAAATTGTCCTCCAATATTTACAACTTACTAATTTATGCATGTCACAGAACGTTTTTTTATTCAAAAATGAAATTTACAAACAAACACAAGGCACTTCTATGGGAAACCCTCTATCTCCTTTTTTAGCCAACATTTTCCTGTCCTCTTTTGAAAACGATTGCAAAGAAAAATTTCATTACTTTCCAGATATATGGTTGAGATACGTGGATGACATATTCACAATCTTTGATTTAAAGAAACAAAATGTAGATGAATTTGTTAATCAGTTAAACAACATATATCCTTCAATTTATTTCTCTTATGAACTTCAAGAAAACAACACCTTGCTATTTTTGGACTTGCTTATCATAAATAATAGACAACACATTGAGTTTGACATTTTTAGAAAACCTACACATACTGATAACTTTATTCCTAACAACTCCTTTCACCCTATGAACCAAAAAATAGCTGTGTTTCAATTTTTAACACACAGATTATATAACATCCCCCTCAATAAAATCAGATATGCAAAGGAACTTAAACACATAAAACAAATTGCCGCTAAACTTGGATACGATAATAATTTAATTAATAAATTAGTGAGAAAACATAACTTTAATAAAACCTTGTCCAATGCCACTTCCCTTAAATTAGACAACAAAAAAGAGGGCAAATATGTAAAATTGCCTTATTTTCCACCATTAAACAGAGGCTTGAACAAAATTTTTAAACATAAGAATTATACCATAACATATACAAATCCTTATAATTTGAAAAATTTACTGGGCAGTTCAAAAGACAGAACAGAATCTTTGAACAAGTCCGGTATTTATAAAATACAATGCTCACACTGCAACAAAAATTACATAGGACAAACAAGAAGGAAACTAATAACACGCTTCAAGGAACACATGGCTCACTATAAATATAATCGTTTTGAAAAATCAAACGTTGCTAACCACATCTTTGAAACAGGTCATAGTATACACGTAAATGATTTAAAATTGATAACATCAGCCAATAACTCACTAAACTCGTTAGAAAACCTTCAGATATACAAAAACCGCGATACACTTATGAACACGGACACAGATTGCAACAAGACCCTATACAAATTGACAGATTTAAACGACACACACGCCGAAACATCTTTCCGCGTTTCACTTGTTTCTCGGTCGTCTTCTTAATACTTTCCGTTTCAAACCTGGCAGTTGGCTCCCAGTCACTGTTGAAACAGGTTTTACCCCTGACGATGCCCACCTTGTGGGCGAAATGCATTGGGTGTTGTAACCCTCTAATTGTTTGGCTAAAGGAGTATTTTACCTTTATTATCAGATGGGAGTTAATGGAGGTTGTTGCAATAAAAAATTACAATTACAATGAAAACTGTCTCGAAACATATCCGAATTAAATTTCCGAGGTTAACTATGTTTACACAGGGTGCCACTAAAATGTATGGCAAAACCAAAAGGATGAAAACATTTTATATGAACATGGGTCCAGAAACGCTTCCTCGCGGAGTTATTTCGGAATACTGTGGAAGTATCACTAATCATGGTAAAACATTTCACGAGGCCATTCTTTAACAAAAAACCTTTATTGACATCCAAAACGTCTAACTGACTTTAGCTCTAAGAAACAAAGAAACAGATACATGAAGTACTATAATTCACACGTCAGACACAAATAAGGATCACAGAAAGTTTGCAGGCTTCAGAGGCTTGGGTCTCATTGGAAGTGATCAAAGTGTCCACCTTCATCACGGATGCAGGTCTCATCGCGTCGTCGCGTAGACTCCTGAATGCGCCCAAAAATCTCCGGCATATTGCGGATTGTGTCGCAGCTTGCCACAATATGTTCAAGGAGACTCTAGGCGTCTAACAATGGAGATGAATGCAAAAGAGGTTTTAAATTCCCCCACAAATAAATGTCCCGTGGACTTAGGTCAAGGGAGCGCGGAGGGCACGCAGTCGGCCCACCTCTACCTATCCAACGAGCAGGGTAAGTACTATTCAGAAACTGACGAGCAACAAGACTGAAATGAGGGGGAGCTCCATCGTGCATAAATTGCATGTTTAGTCGGATCATCAATGGGAAAGCTTCCAACACAACACTCATTGTTTTCCAACAAAGCTCCGTAAATTGGTCCCGTGAACCTGGGTGGAAGTACATGAGGTCCCAATAAACAATCACCAATAATGCCGGCCCAAATGTTGACGGAGAACTGATGCTGATGACGTGATGGAACAATTCCATGAGGATTCTCGTCTGCCCACAGGCGCTGATTGTGGAAATTCACGATTCAGTCTCTGGTGATCTGGTCTTTATCCGTAATGAAGTCAAGGTTAGCACTTTGCTGCAAGAACCACAGGCAGAACTCAGTTTATGCAGTAAAATCTGCTGGTGACAGGGCCTGCATGCGCTGTTGATGGTAGGGGTATAATTGTTGCTCATGCAATACTCTCCAGGCTGTCATGCGGTAAACATCACTCCGTAACGATAACCTCCTTGTGCTGATTCCGGGATGCAGAATCTCTCCCTCTAAGTCTGGGGCCCTCGTTCTTTCGGGTCCCCCCTGGTTGGCAGTAGCAGACTTAAACTGCCCATGTTCCCTAAGACGATAATGGATAGATTAAAAAAATTTCCTATCCGGACACCGTCATTCTGGATATCTCTGCTGGTACAAACGCTTGGCTGCAAGGCAATTTCCATCCGCCAACTCGTAAATGAAATGAATATCTGCAACCCCTAATTTGAGAACATGGCCACGTCCGCAGTAAACACAACCCAGTTGACTCTGCAGCACGGTTTTTAAGACGCACTCTGTTGTACTGCTATGACCACACTAACAGCAATTTGAAGAATACACCAGCCGATCGTCAGCAAATATTCATGCGCCGTAGTACTAATAAGCAATGTGATGAAATAGCACCACCATTTCCTCGAAGGGAAAATTTTTTCTTAGCATGTTGGCAGCCTTCTAGCACGTACGCCGGCACGTGTGCATTAATGTACCTTTGCTTTACTACTACCATGTTGTATTTGCCTAGGTATCAGGAAAGGAGCTCTAATACGGAAAGGAAGCATTTCCTGACCCATATACATATAAAATGTATTCATAATTTTGGTATGAGGGACGCGCTCCCGAAGTTTTGCCGAACAATTGAGTGAAACAGTGTATAAGTCGGCCTGAAGTCAAAGAAAGTCTACTCAAAGTCAGAAACAAACCCGATTTTAGGTGGGCGATAAACAATACAAAAAATTACTTAGATGATTTTAACCCGGAAACATCCATAACAACAAATTCAGGCCGTGAACAATAAATTGAAGGAGAAAAAGCTATAAAAGAGAATATCAGAAGCATATGGATAAAAGCGCCAACACCACTACCAACTTTACCAATAATATCATGTCTTATGGGGGTGAAATCTGGTAGCTAGACCATATCGTCGGAGACATTTGGCTTATGCCAGGTTTCTGTCATACAAATGATGAAAAGAGTTTGAGTGGAACAGAAGGATCGGAATTTATCAATGTGACAAAGCAAGACTGACAGATTAAAAGTGAAACTTGAATGTCATCGCAAGTAAGAAGGAAGGAAAGGATGAGAGAGAAGGAAGAGGGAGAGAAAAATGAGATGGAAAGAAGAGAGAAGAGGGAGAGGGACAGAGAAGTAAAAGGAAGAACAGGAAGAAGTTGAGAGAAGGAAGAGGGACAGAGAAAGGAGAGAAGAATAGAGCGAGAAAGATTGAAGAGTGAGATTGAAGAGTGAGAAGAAGGAGTGAGAATAGGAAGAGAGAGAGAAGAGAGAGAGAGAGAGATGTTAGAGTACGAAGAAGAAGAGATAGATAGATAATTGACTTTGTTCGGGCGAAATTTGGAACATTAGGTCCATTCTTACATTTAACCCTTCGTCAATAACATGAATATTAAAAATTAAAGTACAGTAGGAAACGTCATAAATGCAGCATCGCTGTATACTGTCACAAATATACAAATGAATACATTCAAGTAATATACACATGAAATATAGATATGATAAAGATACAGAGGATAACAAAACGCATATAATAAAAAGAAGAGGGGAAAGAATATATAAATAAGGAAGAGAGAGAATAAAAGAGAGAAGTAAGATGAAGAAGAAGAGAAGGAAGAGGTAGAGAAAGAAGAGTGAGAGAAAGAAGAGGAATAGATACAAGGAAGAGGGAGAGAAGAAGAGGGTGAGAAAAGAGAGGGAGTTGAGGAAGAGGGAAAAAGGGACGGGGAGGAAATGAAGAGGGAGAGAATGAAGAGGAAGAGAAGGAAAAGGGGGAGAGAAGGAAGAGGGAGAGAATGACGAGGGAGAGAAGGAAGAGGGAGAGAATGACAAGGGAGAGAAGCAAGAGGGAGAGAAGAGGGAGAGAAGGATGAGAGGGAGAAGGAATAGGGAGAAAGAAGGAAAAGTGAAAGAAGGAAGATGGAGAGAGAAGGAAGTGTGAGAGAGGGATCAGGGAGAGATGGATTCGGGAGATCCACCCTCCACCTTGAAACTATGGTTTTCGAAATGTTGAGTTAAATTTCCCAAGAGGTCTATAAAAGCAGTGATATATACGAATGTTGGCGGAAAGGGGAGGAAGTCTAGGTAGAGGGTAAGGCGAGAACATCCGAGTAAAACACTGCATGTATTATGTTTACATCTGTAGATACAACGATTCTATTTGCACCAACAATTAAATAACATACATTTGTACTCAATGCTCACATATGATCTGTAAGGTATAGATTAAAAATTTATCCTGATTGAGGACAAAATTTACTACAATGTAATCTGCGAGTCCTTATAACTGCGACTTATAGTTTTAGAGATAATAATTCGAGAAAATCACAAACAAAACATAGCGCATTTTGTTTACATCTTTCGCTCAGGCCCCTTTATCGACAGAAAACAATTAAAAATAGATATTTTTCTCTCCAATGCTCTTATATGATCTGTTTTTATACAAATAACTCCGCGGGTTAATTACGACTTTTAGTTTCGGAGATAAAAATTGAAGAACAGCCCAAACATTCCATACTATTTCATACGTATTTCACATAAAGACCGCCTTTGGAATCTGTGTATTCCATTTATGGAGTGTTCTTTTCCATCTGTTTTATATTGGCTTCGCTGGTCGCATAATATACTCCTGAGTGACGAAGTCTCTCAATTTCTGTTTTATAGGATTTAAAGGAAGAAATCAAGCTTGGTATTTCATCACAATTACGGTGTCTCGAAAACGGTCGTTCTAATAGTCAAATGCCATGTATTTTATATTAGAAAAGTTCTAAAATTTTATTTATACTCGTAGTTAATGGCGAATCCTTTTCTACTTTGTTTATATGACCATAAATGTAGAGAATATAAATAATAAAAATTTCATGTAGTATGAGTAAAGATGACGTGTTTTTCATATCTAATTATGGTTTGTGCAGTTTATATGTTGCCATACGTTTTAGATTCTCCACTTGAAAACGTCCCGTGTGCCCAACTGCATCTAGTTTCCATTTCCAGAGAAAGCGTGAGAGAGATGATGAGAGGCAGGCTTACCTGCGGATTTATACATTCGGGACCACCTAAAACAGGCCTTAAACTTCTGCCCTCCAAGTAGAGATTCGAAACAAGAAAAGGGAACGTTCCCTGCATTTATTGGGCGAGACTACGGCCTTGGATGAAAGCAAGAAAAACGCTATAAGGGGAGAGCGGGATATTGGGGCAGATGGTGGATGGGGCAGAGAGAGAGAGATGGGTGGATGGGGACACGGGGAGAGAGTTGCTTTGCCTACAGTGTAGGAAGGGAAGGTCACGGTAGGCGCCCGGTGATGGACTTGGCGCCCGTCTAAATATCGCTTTTGAGCGGGGGCTGAAATACAGCCTCGGCGCTAGGGAGGGTGTCAACAATGTTTCAGACGTAATATATTGGTTGGAAAAAATTACTATATGTCCTTCGTTTGTGTACGAAGAGGCTTCATTACTTGTATTCTCAAAATTCCTCTACTTCTTAACATTTATTCATAAAAAGATCCATGGATTTCTATTTAGAAGTATAGTTACATCCCAAGGCCAACCCAAGGGAAGTGAGGCTAGGTTAGGGTTCGCAACCGTTTTCCCTCGCATCGACCGCTTTTCCCGCCCCAACCGAGCACACCTATGCTCTCCCTCTTTCCATTTGCGCTCTTTGCATTTCTTTCCCTTTTCGCGTCCTCGCCTGACCTGCGCATCGCAGCATGTCCGCCCCCTCTCGCTTGTCCCTTCTCCCTCCCACTCTCCATTACCACTCAGCTAGCTTCCCAAAACTCGGCCGACTCGCACACCTGCCTAGACCGTGGTGGGAGAGGGAGAGGCTCTCCCATTTGCCATCCCTTCTCTCCCCCATTTGCCTTCTTCGAAAACACAAAAATACGCTTTTCTCCTCAAATGCCCTTCTTCCAACTCCATGTTCGCTCTATGAGACGCAGCCTCCATCCAAGTGATTTCCACGCAGATTGACTCAGGAGGCAATCTTGAAACCTAAGGATTTTTATAGAACACGCGTTTGTCCTGGGTGCACCATATATATCTCATCTACATCTACATGATACCCTGCAAATCAACTTTTTCGTGGATGGCAGGGGGTGCAGTGCACAAAGAGTCCATAATTTTCCTATGATATTTTCTTTCCGCGATATGACCTGGCTTCCGTCATATGACCGAACCATCAGGCGCTGAGTCGTCATGGATATCATTCATGGATATATTGCTAGAGGGCATCGATAAGTACATTTCAATTAAATTGAAGGTCGACAATAAAAGGCCACGTCGGTATAATTATCAAGTTAGTAGTGCGCTTAGGCATCAGAGAATAAGCTACGCGAAAATAAAAAATATTCCCTCTACATCATCCGATGAATATAGAGCAACTAAAGTTCAGACGTATAAGGAATCCCGCGCTAAAGCGAGAAATATTATGTGCGAGGCTTTTACTAACTTCCGGAAAGAGGTATTAAATTATTATGTGGAGGATCCTAAAGCGAAATGGTGGCGAAGGCTTTGGCGGTGTTTGATGATTGTAGGACGGAGCGTTATCTAGGCTCGTTCTTTCCGAGGACAATACGAGATCACAACAGGAAATTTCGAATTGCGTTAGACAATCTTTAGATAGGATTTGGTGCATTGCACCCCCTGCCACCCACCAACTAGGTGAATTGCAGGGTAACTTGTAAATGTACATCTACATCTACATCTACATATTACCCTGCAAGTCACCTTGACGGTGGATGGCAGGGGGTGCCGCGCACCAAGTTCCTAACTAATTATTATTCACAGTTATCTATTGTGGTCACGTATTGTCCTAGGGAAAAAGGACTCCTTATACCTCTCCGTCCTACTATCTATTTCGCGAATCTTGTCGTCATTATCCCTCCGTCCGATATACGTTGGTTGTCGAATAATATCCTTCATTTCATTTACGAATATCTCCGACCTATATTTATCTAGAAGTTTAAGTCTCGCCTGTAATCTACGATCTTTCAACGATGGCCAACTCAACTCATCAATGAGTAACGTAACGCTCTGTTTTTTATCGTAATTCTTTTTCACGAATCTAGCTGCTCGCCGCTGTATTTTTTCTAAATCCTTTATGAGTCCCCTCTGATATGGATCCCAAACCGCTGCTGCGTATTCCATTTGAGGTCTAACCAACGATAAATAACAGGATTCTCTCACCTTTTCCGTGCTTTTCCTGACTATCCTACGCACAAAAGCCAACTTCTTATTTGCCGCACCTATCACTCGTCTTATGTGGGTGTCCCAAGACAGGTCACGATTCAAGGTTACCCCGAGGTATTTCACGGATTCCGAAACAGGAATGATCTCACCATCTATCGAGTAGGTAAACACGGACGATGGGCTTCTAGATTTCCAAAAGTTTAGAACGTTACTCTTTTTCTGATTGATTTCTAGCTGCCATTCCTTGCACCAAACAGATAACGCATCCAGATCATCCTGAAGCTGACGATGGTCGCTAGGACCACTAATTTCTTAAATGTAGATGCATGGTTTTCGGTGAACCACCGCATGTGCTGACTTTAATGGACAACAGTTTCGTTCCCATTCCAGGAAACTTCGACCTGAAGATGATTCCTGGAATGGGAACGAAAATGTTGTCCATTAAAGTCAGCACATGCGGTGGTTCACCGAAAACCATGCACCCGATCCTAAAGCGTTTTGGTCCTATGTGAGAGAGGTTCAAGTTAAAGGCCCTAATCATACCATCCCTGCGTAATGACTCGGATGCCGTTATTCCTGATAGCGTAGAGAATGCCAACCTGTTAAACGGTAATTTTGTAAAAGCATTTACAGCCGTCAGCGACCATTGGGTACTTTATGCACCCGCAATAAGGAGGGACCTGATAGACGATATAGTATTCTTATGAGGTGGGATTAGCAAAGCAATTAAGTTCCCTCAGACATAACATAGCCACTGGCCTCGAAAAAATTCCTGCTCATATTTTAAAAGAATTAGATGAAGAAATAGCACCTTTTCTTCGGATAACCTCCGAGAAATCCATTTCTCGCGCAGAGATCCCTAAGGACTGTAGGATAGCGCAGGTTACCGCAATTCATAATGGCGGCGACGAGGAGAACCCAGAAAATTACAGGCCGATTTCCTTAACTTCGACATCGTTTAAGATTCTCGAAAACAAAATAGTTTGCAACATAATGCGATTTCTTCATTGTAATTCATTTTTAGATGATGGCCAACACGGCTTCAGGAAAGGTAGGTCTTCTGATACACAGCTCGGTCTTTTTGTGAATTGTATACTGAGATGCGGAGAAAATAATAGGCAGGTCGATGCCATCTTCTTAGATTTCAGGAAAGGCTTTGATAAGGTACCTCACAAGAAGTTAATAACTAGATTAGAAACCTTAGGCGTTAATTATAAAATCGTTAGTAGGATCCGTTAATTTTTAAATCATAGGAAGCAGAAGGTTGTTAATGATGGGAAATCTTCGAACTTAGTGGATGTTGTTTCTGGCGTTCCGCAGGGTAGTGTAATTGGTCCGTTATTATTTCTAATTTATATAAACGATAACAGCTCAGTAGTCAGAAGTAGAATTTGCCTTTTCGCTGACGACACCATCATCTATAGAGAAATAAGCAATCCGGAAGACCATCAGTATCTCCAAAATGACCTAAAAGCTATTTCTGTATGGTGTAAGGAATTGCAGTTAGAGACCAACCAAAAGAAAAGCTGCGTCATCAACTTCTGGAGAACCAAGTGTATCTCGTTGGATATTAATTATTCGTTGGACGAAGTAGAGATTCTATTCTCAGACTACCTCGGAATCACGATCCATAGTAATCTCTCGTGGGGCACCCACATTTGCCGATTGATAGGTGCGATCATGGCGATAAGATGCGTTAGATCGATTCTAGGACGGGGCGTTATAGAGGCTCATTCTTTCCGAGACAATACGAGGCCATAACAGGAAGGAAAAATCTTCGAGTATAATTTGTTAGTTAAACCTAGATGCATTGCATCCTCTGGTGAATTGCAGGGTAATATGTAGATGAATCATGTTATTACCCTGTTATGCCTTCTTATTTCCTTAGAGAAAAGAATCTCATATATCCATCCTATAACTAATTTCTCCTATATTGTGTGTGCTCGTGTCGCCTTGCGTCAGATGGTTTCTTAATTATGCCTGATAATTCATCCTTAAATTCTTCTAATCTACATCTCCGCAATAGCCGATTCCGATCCGAGCTCCTCTATTAGACTCCATACACTTAACCTTTCTTTCGTAGAATTTTCTCTAACTCATGCGGAGGCGGTAGCGCGTAGGGTGATCTAGCATTCTAGCGCTATTTTAGTAATTCTAATAATTAATAATCGTTGAGATGCACGTAAATAGTAGTAAGGCCGGAATTACGATCAACGTTTACGGACGTGACGGAAACGGGCGGTGGCGATGAAGTCCTCCGTTGACGGCACGTCAAGGAGAGGTCTATTATGATAGACGGGAGTATTGGGGCCAAATGTTGACCGTTCAACGAAACAGCGTTCTTGGACTAGATAAAAGTGAGAGCTGGAGTCCACAGTATATTCCACGTGGTCTTACCTGATTGGCTGACATGAAACAACGTGACGGGAAAGGTAAACTTCTACTTGGTTTTTCCGTCTCCGTCAACGTTGGCGTCAACGTACGACGATCGTAATTAGTAGCATTGTTTTCGCACTACCCAAACTTCTGAAACGACACCGTCCGTTTCCTCCACGTCCGTAAACGTTGACCGTCATCCCGACCTAATTTGTCCGACCGTCATACCACTATAAACGCGACAAGGAGGCAGTAAATAATAATAATAATTCAGTAGCGTGCAATGCATCGTTACGTACTAATAACAATAAACTAAAAATCATCTTGGTTAACTCTCACAGGATTAGCAGGAAGGAGGCCGAACTTGAACATCTTATTCGTATTCTGCGTGCTGATGTAGTGATAGGTAAAGAAAGTTGGCTAACGACGGATATATCCAGTCAAGAAATCTTTCCTCGTGACTATACCGTTTTTAGAATAGATCGATGTATCCGGACGGGAGGGGGAGTCATTATAGTAGTTAGCAATAAACACAAAATTTATCCAATAGTGATTAATGAGGACGAAGTCGAAAGTGTTTAGTGTAGTGTGAAAGGAAGAGACTGTAAAACTGTAAATATATGCGCTTATTATAAACCCCCAAATGCGTCTGTGGAAACTATTTATTATCTAGAGAAACAAGTGGCGACTCTAAGTTCGATTAATAAAAATAAAACCATTATAATCGAGGGCGCTTTCAATTTTCCGTCAATTGATTGGAGGCATAGTTGCTTTCATTCCGTTGATAGATGGCGTGAATCGTGTGAGGCATTACTTGAAACTTTCGGCAAAAACTCATTATATGAGTTAGTGAGATTTCCCAAGAGATTAAATAGTATATTAGATTAATTGGCTACTAATATTCCTGAGCGTATGAATAGGATATTTGTTACTCAGGGAATATGCTATCACATGGCAGTGTACGTGGAGTATCAGGTAAACCTTGAGAAATAGGTTAAGGCTAAAAGAAAGCTTTATGTATTTGTCAAAGCCGATTTCACATGATTTAGGTATTTTCTGAAAATTAAATATACTATTTTTTCAGATATGGCAGACACGGAAGAATCCTGGTGCATGAACAAAGATTTGATATGAGAGTGTACAGATAAAGTTATTCCAAGCAAACTGAACCGTGAAAACGCAGAACCTAGATAGTACACCAGGAAGTTAGGAGCGTTCTCCGACGGCAAAGGAAACTCCACTCTTGCGTAAATAACACATCCTCAACAGCTACGGTTGAAGAGATTGCAACGTTAAGGCAAAAATACAGAATGGCGCGCTCCTTAACCAGTGTCAATGCGTAATGCGTTTAACAATTACAAAAAGATTTACAGGATAACTCGAAAGAGAGTCCGAAAGCATTTTGATCTTACCTCAGAGAAGTCCAAGGTAGAGGCCCCACTATTGCGTCACTCAGATCGGAAAGGTGTAATATAGTTCAAGATAGTGCGGAGAAAGCAAACCTATTACATCAACACTTTCAGAAAACTTTTACTCCTAATGAGGGTGAATGTGAAACCTCTATTCCTATGCATCAGGGCGACTCGATGGAAGATTTGATATTTCCCGAAAATGGTATCGCGCTCCAACTTCATTCAGTTAAACCAAATAAATCTCCTGGGCCAGAGAAAATACCCGGGCGAGTATTGAATGAGTTAGCTTATGTAATCGCGCCGTATTTGACAATTATTCAAGAAATCCGCTACGGAAGGTGTCTTTCCTAAAGATTGGAAGGTGGCACACGTTATGCATATCCATATGGCCGGCAATTATAGGTCAATTTCTTTTACTTCATTATTGTGCAAGATACTTGAGCAAATAATGTTTAGTTCGTAATGCGCTATTTAGATAGTCACTCAGCTCGGCCTGTTCGTGGATGATTTGTTGCGATGCTGAGAGAAAAATACTCACTTCGATGCCATATTCATTGACTTCAGGAAGGCGTTTGATAAAGTATCTTATAATAAATTAATTGCGAAGATAGGACAATATGATATCAATCCAAAAATTGTCAGTTGGGTGAGAGATTTTCTCTCGATTAGAGAACAGATTGTTGTCGTCTATGGGAAACACTCGTCCCCAGTTCAAGTTTCGTCGGGTGTTCCTCAGGGAAGTGTATTGGGCCCTCTACTTTTCTTAATTCATGTGAATGATTTCTACTCAATAATCTTTAGTAAAATTAGACTTTTTGCCGATGATACCGTTCTATATTGAGAAATAAAAAACCAAGAGGACCATCAGTCACTGCCTGAAGACTTTAGAGCCAGTTCAGCGTGGTGAAAGGAAAGGCAAATAGAAATTAATTACACTAAATGTGCCGCAGTTACGATCTGGAAAGGTAAGAACATAGAAGTAGGTTTCGTTGATAAAATACATGGATTAAATATTCAAGCAGCCGAATATGTAAAATATTTAGGAGTAACCATTTGTCGAGATCTTTCGTGAGACATGCACATTCGATAGTTATAGACGCGGCCAAGAAGAAACTGGTTTTTATCGGTGGAATATTACGAACACTACAGAAAAAGTACTTGAAACATGTAACTTATTACTGGTTAGACCGCAAGTGGAATACTCCTCATGCATATGAGATTCGTACGAGAAGGGACATATAATTCAATTAGAAAGAGTGCAGCGCAGAGCAGCCAAATTCGTAAAACAAACGTACGTACATAAGGAATGCGTCACCCTATTATTGTGGTATTTGAACTGGGTACCACTGGAGGTTCGCAGATTGAACTTCTGGAGAAATATGGATCGGAATGTCTAAAAGACGAGGTTGTAGGAATAATTGAATCACCAACCTATATAGGTAGGAACGACCGTGACGATAAGATACGTGAGATTGATAGTAGGCTCGTTCTTTCCGAGGACAATACGAGATCACAATAGAAAATTTTAACCTGCGATAGTCAATCTTTAGGTAGGTTTTGGTGCATTGCACCCCCTGTTACCCTTCAATTAGGTGAGTTGCAGGGTAACATTAAATATAGATGTAAATGTAGAGAAAGGTCTTTCTCTTACTGGTCCAATACGTCACAAGCATACTCAATTAGCGGTCTAATCAGAGAAAAATAACGCATCTCACATGTATTTTCATCACATAACTCTAATATTGTATGGAAAATCTCAGCCTTTTACGAGATGCTCCTACAAATCCGTCGATTATGTTATTTTCAGGAGAAATCGTTCGTTAACATGATACCAAGGTATTTCTGAACTTTCACGTTTATATGAGGTTCTTATCGAGAAAATACTCGCTATTGATAACTGATTGCTCTCTACTTTTCCAAAAACTGCTTAACTCTTGCTGTCACTCCCTACACCAGGGGTGGAGAACCTTTAATCATTGGAAGGTCAAATGTTACTTAACGGAGACCACATTAGGCCGCACATTGCGATGCACGTTGCATACATTCACATTTATCAAAATTGAAATAGTTATAGAGGCAAACACAATTTAATGACTTTTTAACTTAACAAATAAGGACTTCAATTCTTCATATTTCCTAAGATTAAAAATAAAATTGAAGGTTTTAACACAATAAAATGACATTACATACACATATACAATGACATACATTTGGCGCAAAGATTCTGTTCATGCAAAATACATATTTTTGTTTGTTCTTTCTTTAACTTACATGCTAAAATCATATACGAGTTTGAGTATTTTTAGACAAGTATGCAAAAAGCCGCCTGAGTAACACAAAAGGCAACATGCGGCCTGAAGGCCGCCAGCTCCCCACCCCTGCCCTACACCATTCCGAAAGGTAATGTAAATCACGTTTATGGATCTGAGGTGAGATTAAATGGATCTGAAAGATTTCCATGGATTACTACCATTTACTCTAGATCACGGATAAACGCTCATATCCTACGCAAAATGGTGATACTTGCGTCGTTACCTGATTCTCGTAAACAGTGAGACCCTGATTCAGCGCCACCACCTTATATAGCGCCACCTTCGCATACTACCCATGTATCGTTGTGTTTCATTTTACGATTACATAGAGCAAGCATATTCTTCGATATACTGCCACCCCAGCTTTAACGCCAATCTCAGTTATAGGCAAACGGTAGCGCAAAATCAGGGTCTGACTGTATTCTTCTTCCTTAAGCAAGACGTAAGAATATTAGAGAGGAACTCTTCCATAAAATTATCTGCCGAATTGAATATTTCTGCTGTTATAACATCAATTAGAGATGCTTTTCTAGTCTTCATGATTTTGATTGTGTGTCTCATTTCTTCTGGAAGAATATCCGGAACCTGTTCGGTTGGCATATTTCCTTCTACATTTGCTTCATCATTGGGTAATGGATCTCCATACAGTTTCGTGTAGAATTCTTCTAATTGTTTTAGAATTAAATGTCTGCTATGGCTCATGGAAACAACTTAGTATCATTGCCGTCAGCTGTCTTTTACCAATCAAGAGATGTTGCTTCATTTCCTTAATTCTTTTATTATTTTCTCTATTTTTCTAGATTATTTCAAAATTTCATTTCTTCACATCTTCTTTTGTTTATTCCTGCTTAGTAGATCATTTTCTCAGGGTATTTAGTCATTTTCATATCCCTTCAGCCCTTCATCAGCAGTCTAGTTTTCATAGAGAGCTTTTAATTTTATCATTTCCGCCTTATCAAGCTTGCTATACAAAAATTAAAAAAAGAACGCCTTAGGGTCAGGCCGCGTCCGTCCGTCCTCATGCTTTATCTGCCATAATACTGAGCAGTTGTTCATGAAATTTTTTATTTAGGACAAAAGAGCAAAGAAAATATGAAAATGGTATAAAGGTTTCACGTAGCCTAATCATGAGTGACACTTCATTGGTGACAAAAACGAACTTTATATATCGTAAAATATTAATTAATACAAAGTAGTTTTCAAACAACATCTTTAAAAATAATTAAATAGCATATGTATTGTTTAGTGCATTTTCATGGAAGGAGAAGCCGATTTCAAGAAAACGAAAATGGAAATGGATTATCTACAACGAAGAAATAAACGTAAATACGTCTATTTTGTTCACCTAAACACAGTTTTTGCAAGTAAAAAGAAATGTGTAATTTATGACCAATGAATGGACGTGAACATTACTATTATTTGAGTGTGGTAAGTTTAAAATAATATTCAATTGTATTATTAATTACAACCGATTAGGAACTAAATCAGTGAATAAAAAATTCAATATTTCCTTGACACAACGACTGGCATACCATTCTTTAGTTTTAAGATATTATATTAATACATAATATTTATCTTTTTGACATGATTTCATAAATCGCAAAGAACGCCTCTGCCTCGCATGTATGTACGCATGATGTGTGCATATTTCCTCTCTTGCTATTCGTCTGGAGGCGGTGCAGTCGTCTGCGAAAAGGTGCATCTCAAACTTAACGTAACTAGGGAGGTCGTTTACGTAAATGGGGATGATAAGCCACACTCTTGTATAACTCCTTATGTTACATGATTTTCATCCTGGTAAATCTGTCCTACTTTTACTCTTTTGGATCTACCTATAAGGAAATTTTTAGCCAAAGTATTATCCTCTTCTCAATGTTAAACTCTAGTAGGTAGAATATTGTGAGGTAATATAATAAAAGCGATAGAAAAATTTATAACTCTAAAGTCAATTCTTTATCTATCGAATCAGCAACATATCCGAGTCTCGCAAGAAAAGCCTTTTACATAACCAGTTGTTTACTCCTAAATAGTAAGCAGCAATAATTCTGTTTATCAGATTGCAAACTACAGATGTCAGCAGTGTCGTAACTAGGGTATGGCGGAGTGGCATTTGCCATAGGCGCCGCTTACAAAAGGCACCAACGTTCCCAAAAAAATGCCAAAAGTTTATTTTTCCATAAATAAATATGAATTTCCTATTCAAATACTTAAGTTATTTTATTAAAAAATCTAATATTCTTCATTGAAATGTAGCAAAATTCATATTCTACGTAAACAAGGCGTTTCCTTAAAATTTTGCAATAGGCGAAATATCTTTCAGTTACGCCTCTGGATGTCAGAATAACTGCTCCGTGGTTTTCCACTTTGGAATTGATTCAAACTTTTTTAATAAGAATCGCGATTGGATTTATCATTTGTCTAGGTGCCATCATTTAACGTTGCAATTAATTAATGAACTTCTTTTTCTCCTGAACCATAATTTAGTTATTCTCCTGCAATATCATCAGGTCCTTTCTACTTTCCATAGACACCCTGCTTTATAAAAAATGTCAGCCGCTTCAATTCAGATATATTTCTCCTCTCGCGCTGCCCTTTCGACGTGACGTACCCTTCTCTTAATGGCCGCGTGTATATTCAACCATGTCGCTTCAGTATCTTATTCCATACAGAATCGCATGTCAGCTATTTTGATAGAGAGAGAGGGGGGGGAGAGAGAGA